>JAFIDI010000017.1:0-45083 GCA_020280125.1 Kurtzmaniella quercitrusa var. comoensis (nom. nud.) | reverse complement strand
AAAATTAATAAAATATTTTAATAAATATAATTTAAAAACTAAAAAAAAATTAATTAAATATAAAAAATTGATTATGTTTTATTATTAATTACAAAATAAGGATATTTATTAAATAATAATAATTATAAAGTTTTATAAAAAAAAGCAAATTTAGAAAATAAAAATGAAAAGTTAATTAATAAAAGATAAAGTCCGATCATCTACGTAAGTAGAATGAGTTTATTTTATATGTATTATTATGAAA
The DNA here is from genome assembly GCA_020280125.1 of Kurtzmaniella quercitrusa var. comoensis (nom. nud.). Classification (NCBI taxonomy): domain Eukaryota; kingdom Fungi; phylum Ascomycota; class Pichiomycetes; order Serinales; family Debaryomycetaceae; genus Kurtzmaniella; species Kurtzmaniella quercitrusa var. comoensis (nom. nud.). Next base: position 44,839 of record JAFIDI010000017.1, on the reverse strand, counting down.
ATAAGTAATAATATTAATTTATAAATATATGTTTAAAGAAAATAATATTTTTAAACAAGGTAAAATAACAACATAAATGCCTACACCAGTTAGTGCTTTACTTCACGCAGCCACTATGGTTTGTGCTGGAGTTTTCTTATTAGTTAGATCATCATTTATATTAGAATATACTCCTACTATATTATTAGCTATACTTTGATTAGGTGCATTAACTACTCTAATTAGTGTATTTGCAGTTGCAACTAACGATATTAAAAGAATTATTGCCTTATCAACTATGTCTCAATTAGGAATATGGTTATTGCTATAGGTATTAGTGCTTATGATTTAGCTATATATCATTTATATTGTCATGCTTTCTTTAAAGCATTATTATTTATGTCAGCTGGTTCTATTATACATAGTTATATGTCTGAAACTCAAGATTTACGTAAATATGGTGGATTATTAAATTATTTACCTTATAGTTATACTACAATATTAATAGCTTCATTATCATTAATGGCTATACCAGGTTTAACTGGATATTATTCTAAAGATATTATAATTGAAACATTATATGGATCATATAATATTAGTGGTTATATAGTTTACTTTATTGCTCTTACTTCAGCAGTTCTTACTTCTATTTATAGTTTAAGATTAGTTTATTTAACATTCTATGCTGTACCTAATGGTTCAAGATATATTTATGCTAATATACATGAAAGTAGATGAATGGCTATACCTATGTTTATATTATCTATATATAGTATTTATTTAGGTTATAATAGAGATTCAGTTGTATTTGATTTAACTATGGGATTACCTCATAATAATAATTGAATAGAAACAGAATATACAGTACCTGCATTATTTAAAGTATTACCTTTAATTTTAGGTATATCATTATCATTATTCTTAGTTTACTTTTATGAATTCTCATATAAAATATTTAATAATAATATTTATAATTTCTTTAATAATAGAATATATTATGATCAAATTATGAATAATTTAATTATTAGACCAACATTAAAATTAGGAGGATATTTAAATGTAAATATTGATCAAGGTTTATTAAGAGTATTAGGAAGTACTGGTATTTCAAGATTATTAAGATATATTAATATTATTATTATTATAAATATTATATATATCTTTATATAAAATATTCATAGAGGATAGGTAATAGTAGTCTATATCTCAAGGGTAGAGAGAATGATTGATAATCGTTAATATGAGTTCGAGTCTCATTAGACTTATTTTTGAGTTATAGATTAATTGGTAAATCCCCTAGGTTTGAGCTAGGCCTATATATGTTCGAATCATATTAACTCACGTCCTAGTAGCTTAATTGGTAAAGCACAATATTGTCAATATTGTAGATGAGGATTCGAGCTCCTTCTAAGACGTAATATAATAATTCTTTTTATTATTTTTTTCTTACCCCCTCCTTATAATATATCTGATATATATCTTAATATTTTATTTTATTATTTATATAATTATATAGTTATTAAGTATAAAGGATAGGTGGGGGGGGAATAAAATAATATAAAATATATTTATTAAAGGGATAACTTGGCATTGGTAAGCCAAGCTACTTGCTATGTAGTGATTTAATCCTCAGTGTTCAATTCACTGGTTATCCGTTGAGTTATCGTATAATGGTAATATAATTTACTACGACTGAATAGATATAGGTTCAATTCCTATTAACTCATTATGCTTATAATAGCATTTTTTACTATGTTAGTTTTATCAACTTTCTATACTCCATTACACATAATTAGATTAACTCTAATATCATTATTATTATCATGATTTATTTTATATCAACAAATTCTTTACCATCATTAAATGATTGTTTAGCTTTATTTAATGATTGATTAATATTTTATCCTTCTAATTATATTTTATAAATATAATTTTCTTTACTGTTACTTCTTTATTACTTTATAGTTGTTTCAGTGGTAAAATAAATCCTTTTTATTCATTATTAGTAATTGCTAATTCATTAGGTTTAATTTTATTTCCATTATCTAATGATTTAATATCATTATATATTCTTATTGAATTACAAAGTTATTCATTATATATAATGACAGGAATAAATAATAAATCATATAATTCAACTAAAGCAGCTTTATTATATTTCTTAATGGGTGGTATTGCATCTTGTATTATAATTTTATCATCATATTATATATATAATATAACTGGTACAACTAATTTAAATGAAATATGAGCAATAAGTAATCATACAGATATTACTATATTTAATTATTTATTAATATTTGCATTATTATTTAAAATGGGATTAGCTCCTTTACATAAATGAAGTTTATCTGTTTATAATTATGCTCCAACATATATAACAGCTTATATATCTATAGTAGCAAAAATATCAATTATAACATTCATTTTAACATGAGCTGCATCTATTGATGTTACTATTTTATATATTTCTTTTTATCATCATTATTTATTGGTGCTTATAAACCTTTATATGAAATAAATATTAAATTAATATTAGCATATAGTGGTATATTAAATTTCTCATATATATTATTAACTTTAATAATAAATAATTCATCATCAATAATAGGTTTTTATTTATATTTATCACAATATGTAATAACACATATATTATTATTCTTTATAATATTAATAATGGGAGATTATCAACAAAAAGTAACATCAAATTGATCACCAGTACTATATATACATCAATTAAGAGTACCAAATACTACATTAATAGGATGTTTAATAATAGCATTATTTTCATTAATAGGATTACCTCCTCTACCAGGATTTTATGCTAAATTATTAGTATTTGTAGGTGCATTAAGTTCTAATTATATATTAGAAGCATTATTAATAGTTCTTTAGTGTTATAGCAACATATTATTATGCTAATATAATAAAAGTAGTAATAATAAATTCAAATGAAACAACTAAACCTTTCATTTCACCAGTATTAGCTTATTTCATTAGCTTCAGTTCTCTATCATTAGTTCTAGTTTGAACTTATTTAGATGTTATCTTACGTGGTATTTATTTATTAACTTTATAATGTTTCATATTTATTTAATTTTAATTCCTATTGTTGCATTAGTTTTAGTTTTAATTAACTTTTCTTAGCTACAAGTAACCCTTATGTAGAAAAAGATGGACCTTTTGAATGTGGTTTCTCATCATATTTACAATCTAGATCAGCTTTTAATGTTGCTTTCATTTTAATTGCTATTTTATTCTTACCTTTTGATTTAGAAATTTCATCTTTATTACCTTATACTATAAGTTCATATTTAAATGATATTTATGGTTTAACTTTCTTAATCATTTTCTTTATTTTATTATCTTTAGGTTTTGTTTTTGAATACAATTTAGAAGCTTTACATTTACATCGTACATATTATAGATTTACTAAATCATTAAGTAGATTTACTACTGATTTCTTTAAATCTGATAATTAATTATTCATAGATTTAATTTATTCCCTATTTCTAATAGTAGAGTATCAATATATTATCATTATTATTCCCCTCCTCGTATACCGAGGAGGTACCGTAATTAATTATATTTAATTTTCCTCCCATATAATTTAATATTTATTTATTATAATTTTTATTATATTTTATTTATTTAATATTTCTTATTTAATAAGATAAATTATAGTTACAATTAAAATATCCCCCTACTGGGGGGAATAGTATAAGTTCCCTCCCCCCCCCCCCAACTAATTGTATTAGTTGGGGGAAGTATAATCATATATTTATATTTAATTATACTATTATATATTTTTCAATATCTAAATATTGGTTATATATATATATATATTTTTTTTTTTTTTATCAATGAATAAACTAGTGTAGGTCAATTGAATCTTTTAAGTAACCACTAAATAATATACAGAATACATATGCTTGAATCATTGAGATAGCAACTTCTAATACTATAATAGCAATAACAGCTACCATTGGGATTAATCCACCTATAAATGTAAATAATGAAACTGACATTAAGTTAAATATTAGTGAACCTAATATTAACATTAGTAAATGGCCGGAAAGTCAAATTTGGCCAAATTTATCTTTTATTTTATTATTTTTAATTTTCTTGATTATATTTACTTATTAATATAATAATTTTAATAATATAACTATAAAATTTATCTATATATATATTAAAATATATATTATCCCCCTATCGGGGGAAATAATTTACCTTAAAAGTATTTAAATATAATTTATATAAATATAATAGCCTAATAAATAGTATTATAAAATATAATGCCCTAATTAATAACAAATTGTGGTTAATGAGGGATTTTAGTTATATAAATATTAGAAGAATTAGTATATAAATGAAGAAAATTAGATAAATAAAAATAATAACTACTATTACCCATACAATAAGTGAAGAGTAATAGGAGGTTTTAGATAAATAACTTTAATCTTAGATTACTTAATTTGGTCTAAGAACCGGATTTCCCGGCGTCTAGAGTACACCTTACAATTTATTTTTAATAAATTGAAGAACCATCTACTCGTTGCTCTTTTACAATAAAATATATATATTAACCTCCCCACTAATTTAATAATATTAAATTAGTGGGGGGGGGGAATTAATAATAATATTGATTTAGATCCGCGATCACCCATTTATTAAAATAATAATCTTTAATGATATTACCATACCTTGAGTCATTAATCAAGCCGGTTATAAAGTTTCCAATATAACTTTGGTTATTAAAGCTTTAGGGCTTCCCCGGAATTTGGCTCTTACACGCACTTTTATTTAGATAAATAATTATACGTTAGCTGATAAACGTAATCCTAATGAAATAGCTCTAGAACTATATGATAAAGTTTCAATTAAAACTAAAACTGGTACTAATGGTAAAGGAGTACCACTAGGAACAAATAAAGCAAAGAAACCTAAACCATGTCTAGCTAATCCGTTTAAAGTAACACCTAATCATAATGATAATGAAAGTGAAACAATAGCAACTAATTGAGCTGAAATAGCAAATGAGTAAGGTATCATAGAAATTAAGTTAGCAACTAAAATGAAGTTAAATAAAGAGAAAATGAATGGGAAATAAAGTCCACCTTTTTGTCCTATTTGTGAGTTAACCATGTTTAAAACTGTATCAAAGATAGCATTAATAGCTAAACCTCAACGAGTTCAACCTAATTTTACGTTTAAAGTTAATAAGTAATAACCATAAATTATAGCTACTACTAATATTAAATAAATAACATAGTTTGTTAAACTAAATGTTAAATTACCATTAATTGTTAATAATGGTTTTATTTCGAATTGATCTAATGGTGAATAAATCATAATATTTATAAATTTTATACCAAACTGTTACACTGGTTAATAATAATTCCCCTCTCGGGGAAAATAATTTATCTCTTTATAATTAATAAATTATTAGAAATAATAATATTTTAAATGAATTATAATTTAACTATTAACATACGAGCTATTAATAATTTTAATATTTGAGGTAATATTCTAGTACTTACTAAATATACTAATATAGAAATTAATAGAATACCAAATGTTAATAAATTCATGAAATAAAAAGGAATTAATTGAGGCATTAAAAAGTGTAATTAAATGATAAAATTAAAAATAATATATATGATCGAATCAGATAAGAAGGACTCGAACCTCCATGCTCCAATACCCAATATTGGCGCGTGACCAATTACGCTATTATCTGTTTAATTTAGCTGAATTATGTAATATTAATATAATTTATTTTTAAATAATCTATTTAAAATAAATATCAGACCTCGTATAGATAAGTGAGGGAGTCGAACCCTAATAGCACGATTTGCAATCGAGTAATATACCTTATATGCACTTATCTGGTTATTTATTTATTATATTAAAATAAATAAAAGGGGGGGATAAAAAAAAAATATGATAGATGGGACTTGAACCCACAAAAATACATTGGAAGTGTATAAGTTTACCATTAGCTTACTATCATATAAATAAATATATCGAGGATCGAACTCGAATAGTCACTGTGAAGTAGTGAAATCATACCATTAGATCATATATTCATAAAATGCCCTTAGAAGGATTCGAACCTCCAATTTTTCGATTACAAAACGAAAGCTGCACCATTTAGCTTTAAAGGCATGGGGGGTAACAATGAATAAAATCAGATATAAATAAAAAAAATAAAACCCGAACAGGTTCCCCTATCCGAACCGTATTTCAACTTACAACAAGTTATATGTTTTTAGAAACCCAAAGTAAATTATAGGTTACTATACTTTATATTTCCTGCTATTGATGAGTAGTTAGTACGAAGTAGTTAAATATTTCACCGCTGCACTCTACTCAGCGATTACTAGTAATTCCTGTTTCATATAAACAAATTTCAGTTTATAATCCATATAATAAAATTAATATACTTTATATTTATTATAATTTTAATAATAAAAAATATATATAAATAATTGTATATATTATTGTAATACGTCTGTAGCCCATTACATAAAGGTCATCTTGACTAGTCTTATACCTCGTTTAACAAATAAATTATAATAAGATAATATATGATAAATATATTGAGGATTACGTTCATTATATGACTTAACATAATATTTTGGCAACATGAACTGCCGACAGTGATGTAACACTTGTAAAAAATTTATAAATAAATTAAATATTCAAGTAATGGTAAGGTTAAAGGCGGATTATCCAATTAAACGACATATTTCACTACTGGTTACTACAACCGTCTATTGTCTTGTATTTCACTCTGGAGAGCGTACTATTCTGGCGGATTATTTAAAGTTTTCACTTAATTTCTACTAAATTTTCAATTAATAATCATAGTTAACAGCTTAGACTACATGGGTATCGAATCCATTTCGCTACCTAAGCATACATCACACAATGTCAATTATATTATAGTTTACTAATTACCGTCTTATTAAATTCACTGAATTTCAACTCTCATTTAATAATTCTTTAAACTTAAATATAATTCTAAATTTTATTTAAAATTTCATTCTACTGATCCTTTAAGCCAATCTAATTAACACTAGCTCCCTCTGTATAACCGCTACGGCTGGCACAAATTTTAGTCGGAACTTCATATGATATTATCATTATTTCTATCATATTTTTAGGTTTATAGTAAAATATTCTTATATTATTTTATAATTTTTAATATAAATAAATTTATATTATATAATACTCCCTATTCTAGATAACTTGATCAATCGTTAGATCATTGTCAAATATTCCCTACTGCTGCATCTATTTAAATGTTAATTTTTTATTAATGTGGTTAATTTAATTCTCATTATTAACTTCAATTCTTCGGCTATATCATTATAACATAATACCTTATTTGATTAATATAATTTAATTTCTTATATAATTTTTACTCACCCGATTGCTATCAACCATAAATGGCTAATAACTTGCATGTATTAAGTCTCTAGATAGTGTTAAATCTAAATCAACATCATATTTTCTATAATAAAATAATTTATGTTAAACTACTCAGAATTGAACTGAGATACATCCATTATGAGTGGACTGCTCTACCATTGAGCTATAGTTTATTATAGTAATTAGATTCGAACTAATAAACTGACGACATGAGCGTCATATGTTACCATTACATTATACTATGTATTACCTATAATATTTATCTTTTATTCATTTTTATTTCTTATTTATATTTTATTAATTATATATTTATTTCTTATAATTTATGATTTATTTAACTTTAAATAAAAATATTATTATATTTTTAAACTAAACACCAATCTATACTTTAACTCTAATAAACGATATTTATAAGAGTTATTAAAACCAATATCTAATAAGATAAATATATTTCTGACCTCTAAGGGTCCCCTCAACTATTAGTCCCCTCATCGACGGCCGTCGATGAGGTAACGGCGTTGAGGAGGGACCAGGTAATTGATTTTTACTTGATATAATTTATAAAAAGCAAAATATAAATCTAATAATTATAGAGTAACTATAATAATAAAATTATATATATAAGAATAATTAGTTGTAATAATCCCCCCTCCTCGGAACCCGAGGAGGGGGAGGGTTAGAATTTATTATTAATAATATTTTAATTTCAGTGAATATTAATATATTATATATTTTTAAAAATTATAAATATATTTATCCACGTAAGAATTAATTTTAGTATAAAAATTTAAAATTAAACTGCGTATAATAGCAAGAAAGATATCATTATAAATATATCTATGAAGACTTTAATTTTAAGCCATTAATCTTCAGCCATTAATTTCCTTGATTGAATTAATAAATTATGTTTAAATTTTCTATCTTGATATTTTTTCATTAATTTAGTTTGTTCTTTTTTAAATTCATCAGAACCATAGACATTACCTAATTTATAACGCATATCAATATGCATATAAGGAGTTATATCCTTTATTAATTTTCCCATTGAGTCTAAATTAAAATTAATTCTATAATGTTCTTGAACATTACCTTTTTTATCTTTATTTCCTGCTAAGTGTAGAGTAGTATTATAACCAAAATCATATAATAAATCTTGTAATAATAAAACATCATCATATAAAAAACTATCTGTACAAAGTTTAATATTTTTACCTTTATTTTGACTAGTTCCATCATCCATAATTCAATATGCTAAACTTTCATGAGTAAAATAATTTTTAATATAATTAATATTATTTATTGATTTTTACCTGATTTATCTTCATAAAAAGCATAATGTAAATCTCATAGTAATGGAGTAGCTATAATATTAAAATTATATTTACGAGATCCACTAGTTTTAGAAATTAATTTTATTTTTAATTTATTTAAACTTGTTAATTGATGTTCACTAAATATCATTTGAACATGTTCTATATAAGATTTATGAAAATCACCTTGAGTAAAAGTAAAAGTAGGGTTAATTCTTTGTATTCTACTAGTCATATCACCTAAACATAAACCAATCATAATTGGTAATAATTTATTTTCAATAACATTTTTTAATTCCAGTGAAGATAAATATACTCTATCTTTTTTAAAATATTTCATTAAATATTGTAAGTATATTTATCCACGTAAGGGTTTAAATTAAAATTTAATTTAAAAATTAAACTGCGTAAAGTAATAAGAAAGACACCATTAAACAAAAAAGTCCACAAGCTTCTGCTAAAGCAAATCCTAAAATTGCTTGAGGGAATAATGTAGAACGTAATGAAGGGTTACGTGAAGTTCCGTTAATTAAGGCTACGAAAACTAAAGCGATACCGATAGCGGCACCTCCTAATCCTAAAGTTGCGATTGAAGCTCCAATATATTTAGCTGCTAATGCTAATTGCATATTAAATAAAAATATATATATAAATATAAATAACAACTCGATAAATATTTAAAAATCTAACCTAAATCATTTAATGATTCGATAAAATCGTCAATATTTAAACATTCTATTTTAATAGGCATTAAACTATGGTTAACACCACATAATTCACTACATTGACCGTAGAAAACACCAGTTCTTTGAATTAAAGCACTAACTTGATTTAATCTACCAGGAGTAGCATCAATTTTAATACCTAAAGAAGGAACAGCAAAGTTATGAATAACATCATTAGCAGTTACGATAAATCTAACATGAGTATCAACTGGAACAATAATAGAAGAATCAGTATCTAATAATCTAATTTGACCTTCTTCTAACATGTCTTCTGGAATGATATATGATTCATATTCTATTGTTTCTCCTGTTTCAGATACAAAATCTGAATATTCGTATTTTCAATATCATTGTAATCCAGTAACTTTAATAGTCATAGCTGGAGTTAAAACTTCGTCACATAAGTATAATAATATGAAACTAGGGAAAGCAATAATTAATAAAATTACTGCTGGGAAAATAGTTCAAATAATTTCAATAGTTTGTCCATGTGTTAAATATTTGTAAGAAATTTGATTGTTACTATAATTTTTTACAATAACATATAAGATATAAGAAACAAGACCACAAATTAAAGCTAAATAATACATGATATGGTCATGTAATTCGTGGATACCTTCCATATTTGGAGTGGCAGAATCTTGAAATCTCATACCTCAAGGTGTAGGTACATCAGATCAGATAATCATAGAATAAAATAAATAAAGGGTAATAATTGAATAAATAATTAAGTAAAATGGAATTAATCGGAATTGAACCGATATTTATTGCATGCAACGCAATTGATCTACCATTAATCTATAATCCCATACCCCTTTAAATATAATATATATTTAAAACATATAATTTATGATATCCCTAATTTTATTAATATAAAATTAGGGGAGGGGTTATTAAAACAATTGATTAATATATGATTTATTTTTATTAGTTTATATTATATTAATATATTTATAAACTAAATTACATAATAATAAATTATGTAAAATTACTAATTTAGTTAAGGAATTTAATTTTTAGATTCTTTCAAAATATAATTACTATTATCTTGGCTGTTATGATAATTAATCATAATAACTATTGGATAATACTTCATAATCCTTTCGTACACATAAAGCTTAAACATTAGTAATAATCTATAGATGATAAAATCATTACTGACTCACATCGTAATTAACCCATCTCAAGTGACTCATTAAATGACGAACAGTCATACCCTTCCTAGTTACTGCTACCAAGAGGTTGAGTCTAGACGACCATATTTTATTATTTATATATTCATTTAAAATATATTCTATATATTTCTATATAGTTTAGACTATATCTTAATATTTAATATTAATTTTATTAAATATTTTGGGCATTCTTGGAAAGATTATTGTTATATTACTCACTTTCTAGTCGTTGAACGTTTATAAAACTTTACATATTATATATGTATATATATATTATAATTCGTTGCAAATTATCATGAATATAAAAATATATTTTTAGATTTCTTGCATTTAACCCAATTTAACCTCAACTATCGTAAAATATTCTTTTCAATAAAAGGAAAGAAAAGAATAAGAATATGGTAATTAATCGAGGTGTCAAACATCACTGACGATATCAACTCTTACGTGATATTAACCTGTTATCCCTAGCGTAACTTTAATCTATAATCAATACCTTAATATCTTTATAGGTATTTGTTCAATACATCTTACTTACGTATTTATTCCATTTATAAATGTTATAAATATAGCACATTCATGCTGTTTATCTTAACCATAATAATTAAATTAATTATTTACCAAATAATTTTAATGTACTATAAAATATATTATTAAAATTTTAATAATTTTTAAACAATAATTGTTTATGAATATCTCAGATACTTTTGCTGAGAACGACTCCCCATCGAAACTAACAACTTAACAATGTCTCTATATATATAATATGAAATATTATAATAATAAATTAATATTAATAGATAAGTTAAAATAATAGATATAATAATTCTTTCAGATTGTTTCATACGAATAATTATTTGCTAAATATATATATTATAATAATCAATATTAAGTTATAGTAAAGCTGCATAGGGTCTTTTTGTCAATCTATAGATATACGGCATCTTCACCGCAATTGCTATTTCACCGAGCTTATGTTGGATACAGTTATCGCATCGTTAAATCATTCATGCAGGACCATAATTAGTGGACAATGAATTTCGCTACCTTAGGATCCTCATAATAAGACCGCTGTTTACTTATAAGTTATAAATATTGATTAAAATACTTTTTTAGTTATAAGCACTGAGCAGATATCACTTATTATACTAATTATTTCTAATTTGCAATAAGATGTGTTTTTGGTAAACAGTCGCACGATTCTATACTTTATTGTATCTTTTGCCGAGTTCATTCAACATAATTATCTCGTTCTCCCTTTATTTCTTTTTTAGAAATTTTATAAATACCAGTGTCGGTTTACAGTACGGTTTAAATACCTTTTTTCTATATTTTATCCTCATCAATTTTAATTTTTCAATTTAATTTTAGAGACCGTGAATTTATAATAAAACCTTATTTATTTAGGAGGATACGCCTAATCATTCGTATCTATCGTTACTCAAGTCAGCAGTATTTATATAATTTTAATATTTTTAAATATTATTCATTATATAATAGGCTACCTTTTTATTATAATTAAGTAATATATTTAAGACCATTATATCTTATCAATAAAATATATCAAATTAGTATATTGTTACATGAACATTATCAGTTGATTATTGTCAAACCTGCTGACTAATTGTCTTATAATAATTTATTTATTTATTTCACTTAATCGGCCCGAGCTCAAGGCTTGGACCCCCCCGAGGGGATATATTCCTGGACTTTAATTTTATAATCTGAGCTGTTTCTCTCTCGACTCACCACCTTATCACGACAAGTCTGACTCCCAATTATTTATAATATAAATGTATTTCGAGATTTATAATTATAGATAAAATTTTAAAATTCCCCTATGCCCCCTCCCTCCATCTCCAAAGGAGATGAGGGGAGGGGTAAATTATAAGTGCTGTACCATTTTATATTTTCCATATAATAATATATGGACCACAAATGTGGAATTGAGGCTATACTAATATATATTTCGCCTATAACCAGCTATCTGCATATCAGATTTGCCTTTCACTACTATACATCATTCTCTAGAGTTTATTGCTACAAACACCTATTCTTTCATAATTTATTAAATTATTAATGACAATGTATAGATCATATGCTTTCGGGTCTACATATATTAACTTCTTATTATTTCTAAATTATAATAATTTATATTTCGCTAATATACATAACTAACTGACCCATTATACAAAAGGTACGTTATACTATAACTGCTCATTATTTTACTATTTCACTCTTTCCCTCACGGTACTTTTAACTTAATTATATTCTTTAGTTTTAGATTTAGATTCACCTATATTCATATTATTTAATATTACTTATAAACTTTTATTATTTCATTCGCCATTACTCTAATAATCCCTGATGGTTCCTCTCTTAAGTTACTAAGATGTTTCAATTCACTTAATTTATTTTATCATATTTTCATACTTATGATTGATTATTTAATAATCATTTAATCATATATATAATTAGTATTAAGATCCCTAATAAAATATTTCTATCATATATTTATTTTCAATTGTTCATTACCTATAGTTTTTTATATTCTATCTTTTATAATATCAGATATAATATAATTATTATCTAGGTAAAATAATATAAAATCTATGAATAATTATGATATAAAGGGTGGGGTAAGGTAAAAAAAAAAATCTATGAATAATTAAGCTTTATCTGTTAATATTGGTAATTCAATAAATGTATGATATTGAGCTGGACGTGATAAGATTAATTCTAAATCTTTTAAGTGTTCGTCTCTTAATAAATTAGATTCTACAAAATCTGGTGTAGCTTTTATTTCTTCTAATTCATTTTCACCATTTTCAACTTGAACTAATATACTTTTTAATCCAGCAATTACTGATATAATAGAGATAGCTGAACCTACACTACTAATATAATTTCAACCTAAGAAGGCATCAGGGTAATGTGGGTATCTACGTGGTAATCCATTTAATCCTAAGAAATGCATTGGTAAGAATATAATATTAACTGAAATAAATAATAATCAGAATTGTATTTCAGCTCATACTTTATTATAATTTAAACCAAACATGTGAGGACCTCAATAATAGAAACCACCAATTAATGAGAATATAGCTCCCATTGATAATACATAATGGAAGTGTGCAACTACATAATATGTCTTTATTTTACTCTAATCACTTAGAGGATCGGACTATATCTTATTATATTTTAATTTAATAAAATATTAATTATCACGTATAGTCTCTACAGATCCTAATTCCCCCTTTTAAATATTTAAAAGGAGGAGATATTAGTTTCCACGGTATTGTCTTTAATAATTTTTAAACTTATATAAATTATAATTTATATAAGAACTTATTACCATTATTACTAATAATTTTAGTATATTTAATAGTTTTTAATTAGGTTTCCCTAAACTCCTTGATATCTCAAGGAGGTTGCTACAATTGATATCGTAAAGATTTTACCGTTAGCAAAAGATATAAATATATCTTTTACCAAGATTAATAAATAATCTTATAGTGATATGACAACATGACACATATTTTAATAGTTAAATTATTTATAAGATAGAGATATTAAATCTTTAAATTAAAGATAAAAATTAGTAATATATTTATAAAAAGAAACTTTTTTAAACCCTAATAAAGGATATTGTTGAAAATGTTTAATTATATTAATATTTATTTCTTTTTTATAAGTTTCTCAAATATATAAATTATTATAAATAACTTTTTTATTATTATTTGTTTTTATTTTATAAAAAGTTGTTTTAGATATTTTTCGTATTGTATTAGTTCCATTAAAATATAATTTTATAAAGTTAATTAAATAATTTTCATTATTTTGACTAATACTAAATGAATTAATTTTATTTTTTCTAATATAAAAACAACCTTCAGCTTCAATAAATCCACATAATCATATATTAAAATATTTATAATTTAATGTATTTTTATAATTATTTAATAAATTAGTTACATATAATAATTCTTTATTAATATTAGTATATTTATAATCTCTATTTTCTAAATATCATTTAATATCATTTTTTTCAATATTAATATTTAAAAATTCTAATTGACATCTTTTATGTGAAGTTAATAAAGGATATATATCAAATATTTTTATTATATTTAATATTTTATTTTTATCATTTTCTACTCATAATACATAATTAGATGTTGTTCTTACATTTCCTCCTACTGCTGTAGCAATTAAATGTAACATAGAAATATTTTCTGAATTTTTTTTTAGTTTTATAACAAGTCTAAATTGTAATTTTTTATTTCTTCAATGATTAACTTGAATACTACCATTTCCATCGAATAAACCTACTCAATACTGTTTTAAATAATTTTTATTTACTTTATGACTAATTTTATTTTTTAATATCTCTTCTTTTATTAGATTATCTTTTATTAGATTATCTTCATTTTTATTATTTATAATATTAGATATTTTAAATAATAATATTAATTCTATTATATAAAAAAGTTTATCATGGAATGCAACATCAATTGAAGCATTAGATAACATAACTCCAGTTAATCCTCCCATAGTGAATAAGAATAAGAATGCTATAGCAAATAACATTGGTACTGCTAATCTAACTGAACCTCCATATATTGTTGCTCTTAATTAACCTTTGATCATCTCAGATCATAAATGAACTATTATAAATATTCATTTTAGCTAGTTAACTTACGTAAACCATTACTGGCACCTGGATTATACCTTAAATAATCATATTATAATATGTATAACTTAGATTATTAATGAGCGTCTAATCTCTACACTTTTACATATCATATTTCTAATGATATGATTTAGCTCGGCGATTGTCCTACATAAATTGAATTCTATAATCAATAAATTGATCCTTCTAATTATTTTGTAATTATTTAAAATAATGAGAAGATATAGGAGTTCCCCCGAATTTGCCCATTTTATTATAATTTATAATATTTAATATATACATATTAATTAAATATTATCATATAATATAATATATGATATAATAATTGTTGATCAGCTAAAATTGAATCTTGCTAAAGGATTAAATCTAATCATGAGAATATTTTAATTCCAGTTGGAACAGCAATAACCATTGTTGCAGATGTGAAGTAAGCTCTTGAGTCAATATCTAACCCAACAACATACATGTGGTGCAAAATGTTAGTAAATAATTATTAATTTACCCATATATAAATATGCTTCTTTCACAAGAAGTATCGGACTATATCTTTATCTTATAATTTTAATATTATACATCATATACTCTTAATAGTACCCTACTAAATTTTTCTCCTCCTCGATCGTTGTCGATGAGGGAATGTCATAGATGAGATAACGGTCATAGATGAGGTATTGGTAAATATAAGTTATACTACCTAAATAAATAATTATTTATTTGTACCAATTATACCTATTTTTCTATTTATACTATTCATTTTATTTATTTCTCTTTTTATCTTTTTAATATTCTCATAATTTTCATTATTTTTATATACTTTAATTCATTTATTATAAATTAATTTATTATTAGATAATAAACTATAATTATTTAAATAATCATTAATTAATTTAATAAATTTATTACCTTTAATTATAATTTTATCATTTTTAATATTACCAGATTTAAATAAATATTTAATTTTATTTAATAAATCAATATCATTATGTTTAATAATTAATTTTAATATAATAGATATTTTAGTAGTATCAATATAAAATAAACCTTGAGAATCTAAAAAACCTGATAATCAAGGATTATTAAAAGATAAATTAATAGAATTATTAATTAATTTAATATGTTTATTAACAGGTAAATTAGTATTAAAAATATTAATTCAATTAGATAAATGATTAATTTTAACAATAGAAGTTAAATTACCATTAAATAAAGAAATTAATAATAAAATATCAGAAGGATTATTAACAATTAATTTATAATAATTATTATTAGAATAAAATTTAATATAACCAATATTTAAAGTTTTATGAATATAATTAATTAAATATTTATTTTTATTAATTAAAATAAAGGTACAATTAGAAGTAATAGGATTATAAAGAAAAGCACTATTACCTTCAATAAAACCAATAAATCAAATAAATCAATTATGAGGAATATGAGAGAGATAAGAATAAGATGAATAAAAATTATTAAAATTATAAGATATTTCGCGTGTAGTCTCTGAGGATCTATGTATAAGATTATAAATATTAATAATAAATCTTAGGAACATATTTCCTGCTGATTGGATATAATTACCAATCTGTAATAAATTAGAAATAAGATTACAGAAGGGACCCTGAAAGGGATATAGATTTTTACTATAAAAAGTACTATATAACTTTAAATCTTTCCAGCATATAGCGAAATTGTAATTAATAAACCTTATATTACTATAAGGGGAAGCCACTCAACAACTTCATACTAAGAAACCTAATAAACCAATAGATCCCATAGCATATAACATACCGACTTGTCCAAAAATAGGTTTTTTACTATAAGTAGAAACGATATGAGAAACGATACCAAAACCTGGGATAATTAATATATACACCTCAGGGTGTCCAAAGAATCCAAGCCATAACTTTACTTATGTATATACACCTAACCATAAATAAGTTTTAAAAAATTAACCAAATATATAAATAATAAATAAAATATTTGAGGCTCCGACTGTACATTAAACAAGTGAATTGAAATATATTAATTCCCTCAATTGATCATTTTGAAATGTCAATTGAGGGATTATTAGTAATATTATTAATCCCCTCATCCATTAGTGATGCAGTCTGTAGCAGTTAATTAACTAACTGACGGTCTGATATTTAGGATACTTTAACCGTTCCACTAATGTCGCTATTATTTTTATTAATTATTTCCTGTTAATAGTTTAATATTTATAAATATTATAAATAATAATAATTAATATATAAATAATAACTAGGAATAAGGTATATACTTAATGCCCCATTAATTATATATTTATATAATTAATGGGACTGTATATTCAATTATTTAAGTCTTATTTATTTTTACCATTTGCTTAATAATTTCTTATAATTTACATTAAACCTTTTCCTTTATTCCTTATTAATTTCTTTCATTAATTTTATTTTATCTTCTCTCTTCATTTTATCCCCATTATTCATTAAATATATAATTTTATTATATTTATCTAATTTTACTAATTTATATTCTTCCAAATATTTTATTATATTATTATTTAATTTTATTTTTAATTTATTATTAATTTCATCATAATATTTATTATTATAAGATGAAATATTTAAATTATTAAGAAATAAATAAAAGATATATTGAAAAATATATTTATTAATAAGATATTTGTGGGATAAGATAAAGTGGATACCCTCATTTTCCCAATTATTCAATTGGGAAAATGAGGAAGTATAATTTTTTAATGATACATTAAATTTACCATTTGAATCAAAATATCCTGATATTCAATGATTATTAATACTTGGTAATAATAATCTATTATTATAATTTATTAATTCTTCTGAATTCTTTATAAGTTTATAATTATAATTAGCTAAAAATATATTAAATTTAGAAGAAGTAGTAGGTAATATAAGATTACCATTTAATAATAAAATTAATAAATGTATATCAGTTTTATTAGAAATATTAAAATGATAAATATTTAATTTTTTAGAATGTAAAATAATATTACCAAGAGATAAATTATGATGAATATGAAATAGGGTATTAACCCCTATAGATTTATCTATGGGGGAAATTACTTCACTTATTCTAAAACTTATCTCTCCATTTTTATTTATTACAAATGTACCTTTTCCTTCTAAATAACCAATAAATCATATTAAAAAATCTTTAGAAGGTAAAGATTTATAAGGATAAAATTTAGAATATTGAGAATAAAAAAGATTAAAATCAAAATCATAATGTGGGGATACCCGATCGTAAAAAGGACATTTATGTAAATCATAATGTATTTTACGATCGGGATTAGTTATCCCTCTACTTTTAATTAATGAAATCATTAATATTATTAAGAATAAATGTTGGTATAATACTGGATCTCCTCCTGCTCCTACTTCGTAGAATCCTGTGTTAAAGTTACGATCTAATAAAAGTAATGTAACTCCAGCAGTTAATACTGGTAATGATAATAATAATAATATTGCAGTAATAAATATAGCTCATGCAAATAAAGGTGCATCAACCATATTAATACCTATTGATCTCATATTTAAGAATGTAACTATAAAGTTTATAGCACCTAATAATGATGAAATACTAGTTAAGTGTAATGCAAATATTGCTAAATCTACACTTGGACCAGAATGTGATGCTATTGATGATAATGGTGGATAACAAATTTGTTAATAATAACTTCTTATTCCCTTACCTACATGTGGTTTTACCTACCTCCCCCACCACTGGTGGGGTCCCCTCCTCGACGGCGGTCGAGGAGGTAACTGATAGTCGGGTAGAGATAGGGGCTTATTAAAAGAAGCTTCTATATATTTTCTACATGATAAATATAGAAATTTCATAGTTTATATTCTATATTATAATAATATATTATAGAATTATGAAATATTAATTCAATTATTTACATAATTGTTCGGACTATACTTTAAATATAATTATTTTTATGTTTATTTCTTATATATCTAATTTGATCTCTTATTTTAGTTAATTTATTAAAATTATCTTTATATTTAAAATAAGATCTTTTTCAAATAGAAAATTCTAAATTTTTAACACCAAAAAATAAGATACTATGATCATTAGTTATAAAATAATTAATAATATAATATATACTTTTTATATTAGTAGATTCAATCATATAATAATTATGTTTTGATTTATATTTTACAGAAGATGTAATATGTAATATATATTTAATAGAATATAAAATAATAGGATCTAATTTATGAGAAATACCAAAAGCATGTATTAATATTAAATCGCTTTTTTTAATTAAGTAAAAACTACCTTCAGCTTCAATAAATCCTATTAATCAATCTTTAGACATTATATGATTAATATCATTTTCTGATTTTATATCTAAATAATTTAAATTATTTCAAACTGGAGATTGATAATTATCAGGTATTTCTTTATCTTTTATATTTTTTATTAAATTATATTTTTCTAAAGATGTTAAATCATTATTTAAATAAATAAATAAACATTCTTTAAACTTTAAATAATTATAATATTTTGATGATAATAATTTGTTTTCCTCAAAAATAGGAATAATAATATTATTTAAATGTTCTAATTTATTTATTTTATAATTTGATATTATTTTATTATTATTTATATTTCCTACACCTAATTCTTTTTTTATTAAATGTAATATTTGTTCATTATAAATACTTTGTGATATTTTAAATGTAAATTTTACAGTTTTTTGTTTAGTTAAATATATATTAAATGTACCATTTCCATCTGTAAATCCTACTAATCATTTATTAAAATTAATATTTAATCTATTAGAATTTGCTTTTTTAGTAAATTTTCTAATAATATATTTTATATTATTATTAATTATATTTTTATAATTAAAATAATTATATCTTATCATATTAAGTCTCTGATGTATATTAATATTAATAACTAATATACAGGCATATATACCTTGTACTATAAAACTTTTTACTGAACTTATATAGAAGAACGAGTATTTTATAATATATGTTAATAACAATAAGGTGGTCCATGCATCGAATGATATTTTTAATAACAGCTTATTCATAACTGTTCACCCAGTTCCTGCACCGTTTTCTATCAATACAGACGCAATAATACATACTAATGCTGGTGGTAAAGTTCAAAAACTAATGTTATTTAAACGTGCAAATGCCATATCTACAGCACCTATTAAAATTGGTAAATAGAAATTCATTTATTATTATATTTTTCAATATAAAATGGACTATATCTTCAACCAAATAATCAGACCAATATTATCCTATTAAAAATAATAGTATATTTTTAATTATTATTTGGTGTATCACGTGTAGTCTCTGAGGATCCTACTAATAATAAACTTTTATTATTTTGGTTTCCTGCTGATTGCCCATATTTTATTACTATACCTCACATATTTTAATTATGTGAGGAGAATATTTATCTTTATAATTTTTAATTATATTTTACAATTATATAAAGCTTTAGGGGTTTCCAGCATATAGTGATATAATAATTAATAATTTTACAATTATTAACGGCAATTTAAATGATTAAAATTAATTTTAGTTCTTGTACTATTATAATTTTTACATATTTCTTTTGCTAATTTAATACATTCAGGATTTGATGGTTTATTATTATTTTCTTTAATAGTATCTAATAAAAATGATCAATCTTTATAATCTAAATATTTAGATGATAATAAAGGATATTTATTAAAATAATTTTGTACTAAATTTAAATTAATTACAGATGCTACAGAAATTATATATGAATAATAATATTTATATTCATTACTATTATTTAATTTTAATTTTCTTTGTCTACTATATAAATTAGAATTAAAGATATTAGATATCTCAGACATTATATAAAAATAGTTATTATTTATATTAAATTTTCATTCTATTTGTTTAATTTCTAATCTATAATATAATGATAAATTATAATTTTTATTTTTTCTTAAATATAAATTAATACTAAAATTACCATCTGCATCTGTAAATCCTGATAATCATGAATTATTTCATAAATCTGAAGTATCTAATGGTTTTATTTTTATTGTATTTATATTTAATATTATATTTTTTCTAATATTATTATTATATAATGTAAAATTATTAATTTCATTATAATCATCTTTTGATATATAATCATTAATTCAATTAATAGCTTTAACTACAGAATTATATTTAGGTGTTCTATAATACCCATTAGTTAATTTTAATAATATATATACATCTTCTATTTTATTTATATTTCAGATATATACTTTACTATTTGATCTTTTATTAATTATTCCAATTTTAAATTGATTAAATAAATATAAAGCTAATTCATAATCTTTTTCATTAAAAACTATATCTATTTTAGGACTATATTTATTAATATTATCAGGTACATATATTGAACCATTTCCTTCAATTAAACCAGCAAGATAAGGAGTTAAAAATTGTTTATTAATTTTAATCATTTTTTCTCTTACCAAAGGCACCAATTAAAACAGGCATTACAAATAAAAAGATCATGGCTATGGCGTGACCTGTTACTAACACATTAAATGTGTGATTATTATTATGTAAAAACTGTGCATTACCACCAGATAATTCCATACGTATTATAACTGACATTCCAGTTCCTACCATTCCTGATATGAAACCATATATAAGGTATAATATTGCAATATCTTTATGTGATGTACTAAATAATCATCTATCGATATATGACATAATTGTTTAAAATGTTGATATTATTATATAAATAATAGTATATTATAAAATTCTCAGTTTAATTTTTGATATTAAATTACCTATAGTTTTTTATTAATATTATTTATTATTAATAATTATTATTATAATAATACACCTCATATACTCTTAGGAGTCCCCTCCTCTATTTATAGAGGTAATGGCGTTGTGGAGGTAAAACAGAGGAGGGGAATTATTATAAATAAATTACTGCTCTCATTTTAATATGGGGGGAATAAAACAATGAATAATTGTGCATCAATCATATAGATTAAACTAGGAACGAATAAAGCAAAACCAAATAATAAAGGTAAGAAAATAACTCAACACATTTCGATTAATTTATCATATCTAACTCTAGGTAAAGCAGCTCTAACTCAAATATAAGTGAAAGCAAATACATTAGCTTTTAAACCTAAAATAACACCAGTACCACCACCAAAGAAAAGGATAGCAGTAACAGTAGAAAGGAATAAGATAGAAGAGTATTCGGATAAGAAGAATAAAACAAAAATAGAAGAAGAATATTCGGTCATATGACCAGAAACTAATTCAGATTCAGCTTCAACATTATCAAAAGGAGGTCTAGCACATTCTGCAACACAAGCAATAAAGAAAATAATAGCTAATGGGAATAAAGGTATACCTATTCATATTGATTCTTGTAATTCAACATATCTTGATAAATTCATAGTATTATTTAATAAAATACATAATAAAAAGATAGTAGTTAAAATTAATTCATAACTAATTAGTTGAGCAGTAGATCTAATAGATCCTAATAAAGAATATTTACTATTAGCAGATCAACCAGCAAATAATGTACCAAAAACACCTACACTACTTATAGCTAAAGAAATAATTAAACCATAAGAAGAGTCAAAGATAGTAACACCAGGTGCAAAAGGTATAACTGATCAACATAATAATGAAGATATTAAAGCTATTATAGGACTTACAAATAAAATTAATTTATCAGAATAAGTAGGTATAATAATTTCTTTTAATAATAATTTTGCTGCATCAGCAATAGCCATTAAAATACCATAATAACCTACAGCATTAGGTCCAACCCTACGTTGCATATAACCTAAAGTTTTACGTTCAGCAACAGTAAGGAAAGCAACAGCTAATAAAGCTGATACAAATATAATTAACATTTCTATAAATAACATATTATCTTGTTAAACCTATAGCACCAATTATGGAAAGAATTAAAATTATACCAATAATAATTAATAATATACTATAATCAGTATAAAATAAATTACCAATAATTTGTAATTCATTAGATGTAAATGAAACAGTTTCAGCTATACCATCAATATTAGAAAATAAATCTAATGGTAAAAAGAAAATAGATAAGAAACCTAATAAAGTATAAGATAATTTATTAGATGGATGATATTCGATTTTTAATAATGATAATATAAATAAGAATAATATGGCTATAGCACCAACATAAACTAATATATATAATATACCCATTAATTCAAAACCATATGAATATAAAGAAAAGGCTGTAGAAACAAATAAAATAACCATAAATAAGATACTTTGTACAGGTGAAAGTAAACCTATGGCTAAAATACTACTAATACCACTAATAAGATTCATGAGTAAATAAATAATAATCATTAACAAATGATATGTAATATACGTTCTTGCTAAGAATTGAACTTAGATAAATGTATTAACAGTACATGGCTTTACCATTAAGCTACAAGAACTATTACCTATAGTAATTACTTTTTCCCTCCTTCTTAATTCTTTTTTCATTATACTTTTATCTATTTCCTTTTCCTCTCCTCGACAGCCGTCGAGGAGGTAACTAAAAGTATATAAGGTACCAGGAAATTAAAATTGGGTTAATCCCTTCTCTACATTATATCGTAGGGTAATAAATATTATAATTATCTTATTTTATAATTATATTATTTATGAGAGATATATTATAATAAAGATAGGGATTAAGAGATAATATTATGAATATGAGATATATGTAAAATTAAATAATTAAAGTTCTTTTAGGTAAGAATGTATGGCTGAGTGGTTTAAAGCATGATACTTGAAATATCACAATCTATCCAGATTCACGTGTTCGAATCACGTTACATTCGTTTGATTATGGCGAAATTGGTAAACGCGATTAGTTTAGGTCTAATTCCTTATGGGTTCAACTCCCATTAATCAAATATTAAGTTATTAAAAAAATAAAAACAATTAATGATTTTAAATGCTTTATGTATTTTCTCTTTAAGTGGGTTAAGTAGTTATTTATTTAAATTATTTCCCACATTATCTAAACAAATATTATTAGTAGCTAGTATATTAATATCTATTCCAACATTATATTCATGAAATGAATTAGGTGTTTATTATACTACGGATGGTATAGCTGATATATTAATATTATTAACTATATATTTATTACCTTTAAGTATTATTTCAAATTGAAATAATATTAATAATAATTTTTATTATGAATTAATATTATATACAGGTTTAATTATGATGATGAATTTTATGTGTCAAGATATGACAGCTTTCTACGTATTTTTTGAAGCATCATTAGCACCATTATTTATTTTAATTGGTATATATGGAGCTTCTAATAAAGATAAAGCTGCTGATTATATTTTAATTTATACTTTATTATCTTCTTTATTTATGTTATTAGCTATTGCTTTATATCAATATTTATTAGGTTCAACTGATTATCAAACTACTGGTTTAGTTGTTTTATCAATTGATTTACAATGTATATTATTTTTAGCTATATCTATAGGTATTGCTGTTAAAACACCATTAGTACCAGTTCATACTTGATTACCTGTAGTTCACTCTGAAAGTCCTTTAGCTGGTTCTATTTTATTAGCTGGTATTTTATTAAAATTAGCTATTTATGGTATTGTTAGATTAATGATTCCTACTCTTACTGATGCTTCTACTTTATATACTCCTGTTATTTATATTATTGCTATAATTACTATAATATATACAAGTATTATAACTTTAAGACAAACTGATTTAAAAGTTATTATTGCTTATAGTTCTATTTCTCATATGGCTGTTTGTATTTTAGGTATTTTCTCTAATACTTTATTAGGTTTAAATGGTAGTTTAATCTTATCTATTGCTCATGGTTTTGTTTCTCCTGGTTTATTTATTATTACTGGTGGTATTTTATATGATAGATATCATAATAGATTAATTTATTATTATCAAGGTTTATTATCTTTCATGCCTATTTTATCCTTTTATTTAATTTTCTTAAGTTTCTGTAATATTGGTGCTCCATTATCTGTTAACTTTATTGGTGAAATGTTAAGTATTTCTGGTGCTATCGCTAAAGCTCCTATCTTAGGTTCTATTGCTGCTATCTCTGTTTTATTAAGTGCTGCTTATCAATTAAAATTAACTAATAGAATTACTGGTGGTATTAAATTACCTGTTACTAAATTAACTTCTGATATGACTTATCGTGAACAAATTTTATTAATTTTATTAATTATTCCTACTGTCTGATTCGGTATTAAACCTAATTATATTAGTGATATTATTGAATGAGATTTATCTAAATTAATATATGTATTCATGGACTTTTTTTTCCTCCCTTCTCTTTTAATAGTCCCTTACCCTTTCTCTTCAGTATGCCCCTTTCTCTTCAGCTGTTGCAGAGCTGCAAGTATTCTATTAATATATTTACATCATTATATTAAATTTATATGTAAAACATTTGTTAAATATAACATGTATAATAAAGGATTTAGTTTAATGTTAAAAATAGTAACATAAATCCCCTCCCATGTGGCGTCGATGAGGTAACGGCGTTGAGAAGATACCTAATATATGATATTAATTATATATAATTAATATAGGTAATATATAGATCAATCATTAAAATTATAAGAGAATTACAAATAAATAATAAATTAAAAAATAATGACAATTCGTAAGTCAAATCCATATCTATCATTAGCTAATAGTTATTTAATAGATAGCCCACAACCATCATCAATAAATTATTGATGAAACTTAGGTAGTTTACTAGGATTATGTTTAGTAATACAAATAGTATCTGGAATATTTTTAGCAATGCACTACTCATCTAATATAGAATTAGCCTTCAATGCTGTAGAACACATAATGAGAGATGTTAATGCTGGTTGATTAATCAGATATATCCATGCTAATGGTGCATCATTTTTCTTTATATGTTTATATTTACACATTGGTAAAGCTTTATATTATGGTAGTTATAAATCACCAAGAGCTTTAGTTTGATCAATTGGAGTTATAATATTTATATTAACAATTGCAACAGCTTTTATGGGTTACTGTCTGGTATACGGGCAAATGAGTCACTGAGGTAAATTAATTGCCTCAAATGTTATAATAATATTTTTATTATTAATTTATAATAAATTATATATATATTATATTAAATCTTCTATATTATTAAAAAAAGAAAAAACAAATTATAGTAGAACTAGATCTATGACATTAACACCAGAAATAATGAGTATAATTTATGGTTCATTATTAGGTGATGGTCATGCTGAAAAGCGTAAAGGAGGTAAAGGTACTAGAATTTGTTTTTATCAAGAAGGTAGTCATGAAGAATATTTAATATATATGCATAAATTAATTAGTAGTTTAGGTATATGTAATACAAATATACCTAAAATATCTACAAGATTAGGTAGAAATGGAAAAATTAGAAAGTATATAAGATTTTCTACATGAACATATGTAGAATTTAATTCTATTTTTGATAAATGATATATAAAAGTAAATAATAAAAATGTAAAAGTCTTACCTAATGATTTAAATGAATATTTAACTCCTTTATCTATTGCAATATGAATTATGGACGATGGATGTAAAGTAGGACAAGGTTTAAAATTAGCTACTAATATTTTTAGTTTAAATGAAATAAATATATTACAAAATATATTATTAAATAAATTTAATCTTATAGTTAATATTCAAAAATCAGGAGTTAAAGATCAATATATATTATATTTTCCTAAAGAATCTATGGATAAATTAGTTATGTTAGTTAAACCATATATTATACCTTCAATGAAATATAAATTTGGTAATTATATATAATATATTTATTCTCCTAGACTTATAATTAATTGTAAGTCTAGGAGGGTTATTTAATAATAATAAAAATATTTTAACATAGTATTATATATTTAAACCCTTATGCAATATATAATTCCCTTAATATTAAGGGAATAACTTTTTATAAAGTTATTAGAAATAAGATTTTATATAATGCAATATTATTGAAAACAGGTCAAATTTATATGTTAAGTAAAGAGACCGTGGGTAGATTATACTATCCCTACAGAGTGGTTCAATAATAGGTATCTGAAATGATGCTTAATGTGCACTCGGATATAATTTATATATTTATTTTCTCAATGTATAAATTATATACATTTTAAATTTATTATATAACACAAGGCTTAATATATTTATAATATAATAAAATAGAATTCTTTATAAAATAAATTAAAGATACTAGATATTAAGTACATGGTATAAATTATGTTAACATTTTAGTAATATTCTCCTTTATAACTTAATAAAATAGATATAAAGAGTATTACAAATAATTTATATTTTTATATTGGCCACAGTTATTACTAACTTATTAGGTGCTATTCCATTTATAGGAAGTGACATCGTTCCGTTATCTACTATCTTACCATTTTATTTATTTTTATTAATACCATTATATTATATTATAAAAACTAATAATTTCAAATTATTAAATATATCTAAATTTTCTCAATCATCTAATATTGATTCTAATTTATCTCAAATAAACCCTATAAATAAAAGTTTATTAGCTTTAATTATAGGATTTATAGATGGAGATGGTTATATAAGAATTACCAAAAAATCTAAAGACAATAAAGATTATATTTATATATCTTTAATTATAAATTTAGATAAAAATGATTTAGAATTATTACAATATTTTAATAAATATTTAAATATAGGTAAAGTATATAATATAACTCCTAAAAAAGGAAAGAAATTAGCCAGATGAGAAATAAATAAAACTGATTTATTTAATAAATTAATTCCTTTATTAGAGTATCATAATATACAATTTTTAACTAACACTAGACAAAACCAATATTTATTATTAAAATACATAAAAAATAATAATTTAAAATATTATCATGAAATTATTAATAACAGAAATGATATTGATAATTATATAAATAATAATATAATTAATAGTAACTATATTACATTAGATTATTTTAATAATTGACTAGTAGGATTTACAATTGCAGAAGGATCTTTTATAATTAAGAAAAATAATGATATATGTTTTCAATTAAAACAAAAATATAACTTTGAATTATTTAAAGATATTACAAAATTATTTAATACTACTAGAAAATTAACTATTAATAACGATAAATATGTTAAATTCAATGTAAGTTCAAAAAGAGATATTCAAACTATTATAAACTTTTTCTCTTTTTCAAATAATCATCCTTTATTAGGTAGAAAATTAATTTCTTATAATAATTGATTATCTAAAATAAAGGAAAGTTCTAGATATAATAATTTGAATATACCAATATTATAGATATAAATTAATTAATATTAAGTATATAAAAATAAATAAAAAAAATCAAATAAAAAACTTACGATGAGCGGCATTATATAGTAATATATAATAGAAAAATAAGGTCAATTGCGGGGATATCCATATAATAAAATATGGACAATCCGCAGCGAAGTATTACCTATAAAGATAATTTATATAATCAAAGGGTAATAAACGTTCAACGACTAGTAATTGAGTAAATTAACAATAATATTACCACGAGTACCTTACAACCTTATAATATATAGTTATTCTAAGGTTGATGATATAGTCTAATTCTTTAAGTAATTAAAGATAAATATATATAAACCATATATAAAATGGTAAGTTTAATTTTTAAGTCATTTGAGGAGGTTTAAAATTACAAGAGGAACCATATTATAGTGATATAATATTAATAATTCTGCTATATGCTGGAATCTCCCCCATTTTATTTGAAGTTATGTACTATATACAAAATTGAGATATAGTAAAAATCATAACAACATGGGGACAATCAGCAGTGGTGAAATTAAAAAAAGTAGCTACTCAGAGACTACACGCAGAAAATCTATTAGTAAATAATAAGTATTCACATTATACAAAAGATATTAATGATTTATTTTTTGCTTATTTTGTAGGTTTAATTGAAGGAAATGGTTGAATAAGAATTAATAAAAAAGGTAAATACTTAACTTATGAATTAGGTATTCAACTAAATTCTACAGATACTCAATTATTATATAAATTAAAAAAAATATTAGGTGTTGGAATTATAAAATTTATAAAAATAACTAGTGTTAAAGGTAAATTATTAGAACAAGTTACATTTTCAATAAGAAATAAACAACATTTAAAAGATATAATAATACCTATTTTTGATAAATATCCTATGTTAACATTAAAACAACATGATTATATATATTTAAAAAAAAATTTATTAAATGATGTTGTTTATTATGAAGATATAATTCCATATGAACATTCATCAGAACCATTATATACTAAAAAAGATATTTTAAATAAAAATTATTTTTCATCTTGATTAATAGGATTTATAGAAGCTGAGAGTTCTTTTACTACTTATAAAATAGGCAGAGATAATAGTACTTTAGCTTCATTTGAAATATCTCAAAGTTATGATTATATTATTATAGATGCAATCAGAGACTTTTTAGATATAAATTCTAATATTTATGTATATAAAAATAATAATAAATTAAAAACAACTAGTATAGAAGGTATTAAAAATGTTATTAATTTTGTATCAAATGAACCTATACAATTATTAGGTTATAAAAAAATACAATATATAAAATTTTTAAATGATATGAAAAAGATTCCAAAATATAATAATAATATCAATATACCAAATACTTATTAAATTTCATAGATTAAGATATAGTCCAAACAATATAGAAATATATTGAATATAATTAATTTAGTATAATTATATTATAATTTTAGCTCTGTGTCAAATCCTACTATACAAAGATTTTTTGCATTACACTATTTATTACCATTTATATTAGCTGCTTTAGTAGTAGCTCACTTTATTGCTTTACATACTCATGGTTCATCTAACCCAGTGGGTATCTCAGGTAATATGGATCGTATTCCAATGCATGGATATTTCATATTTAAAGATCTTATAACTGTTATAATATTTATGTTTATATTTAGTTTATTTGTATTCTTCTCTCCTAATACATTAGGTCATAGTGATAACTATATACCAGGTAATGCAATGGTTACTCCAGCATCGATAAAATATTGTCGCATTTAAATTAATATTTAAATGAAAATAAGGTTAATTGCAAGAAAATCTTAAATAAGAAAATTTGCAGCGAAATATGGGAGAAATTCCTCTTATAAATAATTATTAATTATTTATAGGAGGGTATTTATTACTTCTATAAACGTTCAACGACTAGGAATTATTTCCATATAAAATCCTTTATATTATTATAAAATAATATATGATATAGTCTAAACAATTAGGTGACTAATTGAAGTTAAAATTTAATATTTTAATAATTCCCTATAACTAAATATTAGTGATGTAGGGATATAATATAATTGAGTTCCAGAATGATATTTATTACCATTCTATGCTATATTAAGATCAATACCTGATAAATTAGGAGGAGTTATTGCAATGTTTGCTGCCTTATTAATATTATTAATATTACCAATAACTGATAGATCAGTTATTAGAGGTAACACATTCAAAATATTATCTAAATTATCATTCTTTATATTTATATTTAATTTCTTATTATTAGGTAATTTAGGTCAATTACATGTTGAAGTACCTTTCATAAATTTAGGTTTATATTGTACTATATATTACTTTAGTTACTTCATTATTTTTGTACCTTTAATCTCTACTTTAGAAAATATATTATTCTATATAGGAACTAATAGATAATTAAAATATTCATAGTTATACCCTAAATAATTATTATTACTAAAAAATTATATAAGCCATTACTTCCTCGACGGCGGTCGAGGAGGGGACTTTAGGAGGGGAATAAAAGTAGGGAAAATATTAGTGATAAAATTGAAATTGCCAAAACTAAGATTTGAACTTAGACATATCGCGCTTCAAGCGAGTGCTCTACCAATTGAGCTATTGAGGCTAATAACAAGAATAAGTAGACTTGAACTACTACTATGTGTGTTGAAGACACAGGCTCTACCAATTAAGCTATATTCTTAATAATACATATAGGACTTGAACCTATACTCTTGAATGTGTAAAATTCACGATTTAACCAGTTAATCTAATGTATTAAATACCTCCAGAGGGGAATTATTTACCAATAAATAAAAAGTAGATTGGTAGGGGTATGAGATACCTTATAATTATAATATTTATAATAATTACGTTAGGAATCGAACCTAAATTATTATATTAGAAGTATAAAGTTTTACCATTAAACTACATAATTAATATTACCTATAGGTAATGGAAAGCGATTATGATGAAATGGTAGACATAGAATACTTAAGATGTTCTGAATTTATATTCGTGTAGGTTCAAATCCTGCTAATCGCATTCCTAGGGAGAATTCTAATGTTGGTAATTAGAGTTAAACTGTAAATTTAATGTTTTTATAACTTCGGCTGTTCGATTCAGTCTTCTCTCATTTTATTCCCCGGTCCCTCCTCTAGTCTCCTCCTCAACTTTTATAGTAGGTTACTATAGTATAGGAGGGTATTATATTTATTATATAATTCCATGGTAGTTATCGTATAATGGTTATTACATTTGTATGTGGCTCAAATAATTTCAGTTCAATTCTGAATATCTACCCTTTAATTCCCTTTTACCAATACCTCCCCGACCTTCGGTAGGGTCCCCTCCTCGACGGCGGTCGAGGAGGTAACTGATAGTCGGTAATTCTTATTAAAATAATTATATATATCCCCTATAAATAAATAATAATAATATATATCTTATATATTAGATAATAGAGGGGGGAAGATAATAAATTAATAAGAATAATTAATAATAATAAGATTATTAATACAATCTAGATAGTTTAATGGTTAGAACTAATGCCTCATATGCATTCAATATAGGTTCGATTCCTATTTTAGATATATTAATGGGTAAATCATCTAATGGTAAGATATCTGACTTTTAATCAGTCAATATAGGTTCAATTCCTATTTTACTCAATCTACCATATTCATTTATATAAAATATTAAATAATTATAAAAATTTTATGAATAATAAAGTTAGAGGATATATACAATTACATCCATTCCACTTAGTATCACCTTCACCATGACCAATATTTACTTCATTTAGTTTATTAGGTTTAGCATTATCAATCGGTTTAACAGCTCATAATTATATAAATAATAATATTTGAATATTATTAAATTTAGTTACAGTTTCATATAGTTTAACATTATGATTTAGAGATATTTTTGCAGAAAGTACTTTCTTAGGAGATCATACTTTAGCTGTTAAACGTGGTATTATACAAGGTTTCTACTTATTTGTTATAAGTGAAATATTAATATTTGCTTCATTATTCTGAGCTTATTTACATTCAGCTTTAAATCCTACTATGGAAATAGGTATGGCATGACCACCAGCAGGTATTGAAACTATAAGTGCTGATGAATTACCTTTATTAAATACTATTATTTTATTAGCATCTGGAGCTACTATTACTTATGCTCATCATGCTATTATTAATGGTAATAGATCTGCTACTATTTATGGTTTTATCTATTCTACATTATTAATTTTATTATTTGTTGCATGTCAAACTTTAGAATATAAATATGCTGCCTTTACTATTACTGATAGTGTTTATGGTTCTACTTTCTATTCTGCTACTGGTTTACATGGTTTACATATGATTATGTTATTTGTTATGTTATTAATTTGTACTTTAAGAGTTTATTATTATAGTGTTACTAATACTAGTCATATTGGTTTAGAAACTACTATTTTATACTTACATGTTTTAGATGTTATCTGATTATTTATCTATATTGTTATGTATTGATGAGGAAATTAATTTATTCATTGTTATTATTATTAATATAACATAGATTAAAAATAAAAATAATAACTATATAAGATATAGAAATAAAAAATTATTATTTTATAAATGATTGCAATATTTACAACAATATTAACATTCTTTTTAAGTAGAAATAATATAATAACATTATTAATAGCCATAGAAATATTATTATTAACGATAACAGTTAAATTAATATATATAGGGGGATTATATGATGATATTTCTACAACAATATATTCATTATATATAATTATATTAGCTGGAGCAGAATCAGCAATAGGATTAAGTTTATTAATAGCTTATTATGCCTTACGTGGAAAAATTACTAATATAATATAATGAATTGATTAACATACGTAAACGAATTAAATGTATTAATACCTTTAGGTACTTGAGTACAAATTGGTGATTTACATATTAATTTTGGTATATTATTAGATAATTTATCTTTAAGTGTTATGGTACCAGTAGGTATTGTTACATTATGTGTATTATTTTATGCTATAGATTATATGAAAGATGATCCTAATAGAAATAGATTTTTAATGATACTTAGTGTTTTTGCTATCTTTATGACTATTTTAGTTGTTAGTGAAAATTATATTATGTTATTTATTGGTTGAGAATTTGTTGGTATTATATCTTATTTATTAATTTCATTCTGAAGTACACGTATACAAGCTAGTAAAAGTGCTTTATCAGCAGTATTACTTAATCGTATGGGTGATACTTTCTTTGTTATTTTTATTGGTATAATTATTAACTTATTCCATGCTGTTGATTATGATACTATTTCTTTAATGACTCCACATATTGATACTACAATATTAAATATTTGTAGTTTATTATTAATGTTAGCAGCTACTGCTAAATCTGCTCAAATTGGTTTACATATTTGACTTTTAAGTGCTATGGAGGGTTGTTTAGTGGCTCTCCTTAAATTTCACTGTATGAGGGAACATCCTAATACCATTTGGTCCACTTTCTTTTTTAAGATTTCGGTAAAATCTAAATGGATAATAAATTTTATTATTTTAATTTTATTATATGGACAATCCTCAGGAAACTTTATTTTAAAAGGATCCTTAGAGACTTTACGTGAAATTATTAATTATACCTCTCTTTTCTTATTTCATTTTATTTATTATTATTTTTATTTCTCATTTATTACTTCCCCTTCTCTACTATCTAGTAGTTTACCCTATAATTTAATTTATTTAAAACAATTTCATCAAGATTATATCTTCTCATTTTTACCTCCTCAACTAAAAGTCCCCTCCTCAACTAAAAGTTGAGGAGGTACCGATAATAATAATATTCATATTAATAATAATAATATTTATTATTTAAATTCAGATATTGATAATTTAAAATTAGAAAATTATAATATAAAAATTTTAGATATTAAATTTAAAGATTGATTAATAGGATTTACGGAAGGAAATGACTCATTTAATATAACTACTAATACCTCCTCGGTATATGAGGAGGGGAATAATACAAATAAATATTTAGAATTTAATATTATACAATCTAGTAATGATGCTCAAATATTATTTTATATAAAGAAAACTTTAGGTTTTGGATCTATAAAATTAAAAAATAATAAACATCATTTTATTATTAAAAATAATGTAGATATATTAAAAATTATTAATATATTTAATGGTAAATTACATTTAACTAAATCACAATATAAATTTATAAAATTTGTAGAAAGATATAATGAAATAAATAAAACTAATATAAAAATATTAGATTCAACACATAATAAATTAAGTTTAGATAATGCTTGATTATCAGGATTTACTGATTCTCAAGGTTATTTTAATCATAGTTTTATTAATAATAAAATTTATATACGTTATATTATATCACTAAATAATGAAAATAAATTTATAAAAGAAGCTGGATTATTATTAAATGGTAAAATTAATATTAATAAATGTAATATTATGAATTTAACAGTTAATTATAAAAATATATTAAAATTAATAAAATATTTTAATAAATATAAATTAAAAACTAAAAAATTAATTAAATATAAAAATTGATTATGAGTTTATTATAATTACAAAAATAATTGATATTTATTAAATAATAATAATTATAAAAGTTTTATAAAAAAAGCAAATTTAGAAAATAAAAGAAAAGTTAATTAATAAAAGATAAAGTCCGATCATCTACGTAAGTAGAATGAGTTTATTTTATATGTATTATTATGAAAATAAGTAATATATATTATATTTATAATATAATATGTTTAAAGAAAATAATATTTTTAAACAAGGTAAAATAACAACATAAATGCCTACACCAGTTAGTGCTTTACTTCACGCAGCCACTATGGTTTGTGCTGGAGTTTTCTTATTAGTTAGATCATCATTTATATTAGAATATACTCCTACTATATTATTAGCTATACTTTGATTAGGTGCATTAACTACTCTAATTAGTGGTCTTATTGCAGTTGCAACTAACGATATTAAAAGAATTATTGCCTTATCAACTATGTCTCAATTAGGAATAATGGTTATTGCTATAGGTATTAGTGCTTATGATTTAGCTATATATCATTTATATTGTCATGCTTTCTTTAAAGCATTATTATTTATGTCAGCTGGTTCTATTATACATAGTTATATGTCTGAAACTCAAGATTTACGTAAATATGGTGGATTATTAAATTATTTACCTTATAGTTATACTACAATATTAATAGCTTCATTATCATTAATGGCTATACCAGGTTTAACTGGATATTATTCTAAAGATATTATAATTGAAACATTATATGGATCATATAATATTAGTGGTTATATAGTTTACTTTATTGCTCTTACTTCAGCAGTTCTTACTTCTATTTATAGTTTAAGATTAGTTTATTTAACATTCTATGCTGTACCTAATGGTTCAAGATATATTTATGCTAATATACATGAAAGTAGATGAATGGCTATACCTATGTTTATATTATCTATATATAGTATTTATTTAGGTTATAATAGAGATTCAGTTGTATTTGATTTAACTATGGGATTACCTCATAATAATAATTGAATAGAAACAGAATATACAGTACCTGCATTATTTAAAGTATTACCTTTAATTTTAGGTATATCATTATCATTATTCTTAGTTTACTTTTATGAATTCTCATATAAAATATTTAATAATAATATTTATAATTTCTTTAATAATAGAATATATTATGATCAAATTATGAATAATTTAATTATTAGACCAACATTAAAATTAGGAGGATATTTAAATGTAAATATTGATCAAGGTTTATTAAGAGTATTAGGAAGTACTGGTATTTCAAGATTATTAAGATATATTAATATTATTATTATTATAAATATTATATATATCTTTATATAAAATATTCATAGAGGATAGGTAATAGTAGTCTATATCTCAAGGGTAGAGAGAATGATTGATAATCGTTAAATATGAGTTCGAGTCTCATTAGACTAATTTTTGAGTTATAGATTAATTGGTAAATCCCCTAGGTTTGAGCTAGGCCTATATATGTTCGAATCATATTAACTCACGTCCTAGTAGCTTAATTGGTAAAGCACAATATTGTCAATATTGTAGATGAGGATTCGAGCTCCTTCTAAGACGTTATATTAATAATTCTTTTTATTATTTTTTTCTTACCCCCTCCTTATAATATATCTGATATATATCTTAATATTTTATTTTATTATTTATATAATTATATAGTTATTAAGTATAAAGGATAGGTGGGGGGGGAATAAAATAATATAAAATATATTTATTAAAGGGATAACTTGGCATTGGTAAGCCAAGCTACTTGCTATGTAGTGATTTATAATCCTCAGTGTTCAATTCACTGGTTATCCGTTGAGTTATCGTATAATGGTAATATAATTTACTACGACTGAATAGATATAGGTTC
The DNA here is from genome assembly GCA_020280125.1 of Kurtzmaniella quercitrusa var. comoensis (nom. nud.). Classification (NCBI taxonomy): domain Eukaryota; kingdom Fungi; phylum Ascomycota; class Pichiomycetes; order Serinales; family Debaryomycetaceae; genus Kurtzmaniella; species Kurtzmaniella quercitrusa var. comoensis (nom. nud.). The sequence goes on along the minus strand of JAFIDI010000017.1, from coordinate 7,652 downwards.
AATTCCTATTAACTCATTATGCTTATAATAGCATTTTTTACTATGTTAGTTTTATCAACTTTCTATACTCCATTACACATAATTAGATTAACTCTAATATCATTATTATTATCATGATTTATTTTTATATCAACAAATTCTTTACCATCATTAAATGATGGTTTAGCTTTATTTAATGATTGATTAATATTTTATCCTTCTAATTTATATTTTATAAATATAATTTTCTTTACTGTTACTTCTTTATTACTTTATAGTTGTTTCAGTGGTAAAATAAATCCTTTTTATTCATTATTAGTAATTGCTAATTCATTAGGTTTAATTTTATTTCCATTATCTAATGATTTAATATCATTATATATTCTTATTGAATTACAAAGTTATTCATTATATATAATGACAGGAATAAATAATAAATCATATAATTCAACTAAAGCAGCTTTATTATATTTCTTAATGGGTGGTATTGCATCTTGTATTATAATTTTATCATCATATTATATATATAATATAACTGGTACAACTAATTTAAATGAAATATGAGCAATAAGTAATCATACAGATATTACTATATTTAATTATTTATTAATATTTGCATTATTATTTAAAATGGGATTAGCTCCTTTACATAAATGAAGTTTATCTGTTTATAATTATGCTCCAACATATATAACAGCTTATATATCTATAGTAGCAAAAATATCAATTATAACATTCATTTTAACATGAGCTGCATCTATTGATGTTACTATTTTATATATTTTCTTTTTATCATCATTATTTATTGGTGCTTATAAACCTTTATATGAAATAAATATTAAATTAATATTAGCATATAGTGGTATATTAAATTTCTCATATATATTATTAACTTTAATAATAAATAATTCATCATCAATAATAGGTTTTTATTTATATTTATCACAATATGTAATAACACATATATTATTATTCTTTATAATATTAATAATGGGAGATTATCAACAAAAAGTAACATCAAATTGATCACCAGTATTATATATACATCAATTAAGAGTACCAAATACTACATTAATAGGATGTTTAATAATAGCATTATTTTCATTAATAGGATTACCTCCTCTACCAGGATTTTATGCTAAATTATTAGTATTTGTAGGTGCATTAAGTTCTAATTATATATTAGAAGCATTATTAATAGTATTCTTTAGTGTTATAGCAACATATTATTATGCTAATATAATAAAAGTAGTAATAATAAATTCAAATGAAACAACTAAACCTTTCATTTCACCAGTATTAGCTTATTTCATTAGCTTCAGTTCTCTATCATTAGTTCTAGTTTGAACTTATTTAGATGTTATCTTACGTGGTATTTATTTATTAACTTTATAATGTTTCATATTTATTTAATTTTAATTCCTATTGTTGCATTAGTTTTAGTTTTAATTAACTATTTCTTAGCTACAAGTAACCCTTATGTAGAAAAAGATGGACCTTTTGAATGTGGTTTCTCATCATATTTACAATCTAGATCAGCTTTTAATGTTGCTTTCATTTTAATTGCTATTTTATTCTTACCTTTTGATTTAGAAATTTCATCTTTATTACCTTATACTATAAGTTCATATTTAAATGATATTTATGGTTTAACTTTCTTAATCATTTTCTTTATTTTATTATCTTTAGGTTTTGTTTTTGAATACAATTTAGAAGCTTTACATTTACATCGTACATATTATAGATTTACTAAATCATTAAGTAGATTTACTACTGATTTCTTTAAATCTGATAATTAATTATTCATAGATTTAATTTATTCCCTATTTCTAATAGTAGAGTATCAATATATTATCATTATTATTCCCCTCCTCGTATACCGAGGAGGTACCGTAATTAATTATATTTAATTTTCCTCCCATATAATTTAATATTTATTTATTATAATTTTTATTATATTTTATTTATTTAATATTTCTTATTTAATAAGATAAATTATAGTTACAATTAAAATATCCCCCTACTGGGGGGAATAGTATAAGTTCCCTCCCCCCCCCCCAACTAATTGTATTAGTTGGGGGAAGTATAATCATATATTTATATTTAATTATACTATTATATATTTTTCAATATCTAAATATTGGTTATATATATATATATTTTTTTTTTTTTTATCAATGAATAAACTAGTGTAGGTCAATTGAATCTTTTAAGTAACCACTAAATAATATACAGAATACATATGCTTGAATCATTGAGATAGCAACTTCTAATACTATAATAGCAATAACAGCTACCATTGGGATTAATCCACCTATAAATGTAAATAATGAAACTGACATTAAGTTAAATATTAGTGAACCTAATATTAACATTAGTAAATGGCCGGAAAGTCAAATTTGGCCAAATTTATCTTTTATTTTATTATTTTTAATTTTCTTGATTATATTTACTTATTAATATAATAATTTTAATAATATAACTATAAAATTTATCTATATATATATTAAAATATATATTATTCCCCTATCGGGGGAAATAATTTACCTTAAAAGTATTTAAATATAATTTATATAAATATAATAGCCTAATAAATAGTATTATAAAATATAATGCCCTAATTAATAACAAATTGTGGTTAATGAGGGATTTTAGTTATATAAATATTAGAAGAATTAGTATATAAATGAAGAAAATTAGATAAATAAAAATAATAACTACTATTACCCATACAATAAGTGAAGAGTAATAGGAGGTTTTAGATAAATAACTTTAATCTTAGATTACTTAATTTGGTCTAAGAACCGGATTTCCCGGCGTCTAGAGTACACCTTACAATTTATTTTTAATAAATTGAAGAACCATCTACTCGTTGCTCTTTTACAATAAAATATATATATTAACCTCCCCACTAATTTAATAATATTAAATTAGTGGGGGGGGGGGAATTAATAATAATATTGATTTAGATCCGCGATCACCCATTTATTAAAATAATAATCTTTAATGATATTACCATACCTTGAGTCATTAATCAAGCCGGTTATAAAGTTTCCAATATAACTTTGGTTATTAAAGCTTTAGGGCTTCCCCGGAATTTGGCTCTTACACGCACTTTTATTTAGATAAATAATTATACGTTAGCTGATAAACGTAATCCTAATGAAATAGCTCTAGAACTATATGATAAAGTTTCAATTAAAACTAAAACTGGTACTAATGGTAAAGGAGTACCACTAGGAACAAATAAAGCAAAGAAACCTAAACCATGTCTAGCTAATCCGTTTAAAGTAACACCTAATCATAATGATAATGAAAGTGAAACAATAGCAACTAATTGAGCTGAAATAGCAAATGAGTAAGGTATCATAGAAATTAAGTTAGCAACTAAAATGAAGTTAAATAAAGAGAAAATGAATGGGAAATAAAGTCCACCTTTTTGTCCTATTTGTGAGTTAACCATGTTTAAAACTGTATCAAAGATAGCATTAATAGCTAAACCTCAACGAGTTCAACCTAATTTTACGTTTAAAGTTAATAAGTAATAACCATAAATTATAGCTACTACTAATATTAAATAAATAACATAGTTTGTTAAACTAAATGTTAAATTACCATTAATTGTTAATAATGGTTTTATTTCGAATTGATCTAATGGTGAATAAATCATAATATTTATAAATTTTATACCAAACTGTTACACTGGTTAATAATAATTCCCCTCTCGGGGAAAATAATTTATCTCTTTATAATTAATAAATTATTAGAAATAATAATATTTTAAATGAATTATAATTTAACTATTAACATACGAGCTATTAATAATTTTAATATTTGAGGTAATATTCTAGTACTTACTAAATATACTAATATAGAAATTAATAGAATACCAAATGTTAATAAATTCATGAAATAAAAAGGAATTAATTGAGGCATTAAAAAGTGTAATTAAATGATAAAATTAAAAATAATATATATGATCGAATCAGATAAGAAGGACTCGAACCTCCATGCTCCAATACCCAATATTGGCGCGTGACCAATTACGCTATTATCTGTTTAATTTAGCTGAATTATGTAATATTAATATAATTTATTTTTAAATAATCTATTTAAAATAAATATCAGACCTCGTATAGATAAGTGAGGGAGTCGAACCCTAATAGCACGATTTGCAATCGAGTAATATACCTTATATGCACTTATCTGGTTATTTATTTATTATATTAAAATAAATAAAAGGGGGGGATAAAAAAAAATATGATAGATGGGACTTGAACCCACAAAAATACATTGGAAGTGTATAAGTTTACCATTAGCTTACTATCATATAAATAAATATATCGAGGATCGAACTCGAATAGTCACTGTGAAGTAGTGAAATCATACCATTAGATCATATATTCATAAAATGCCCTTAGAAGGATTCGAACCTCCAATTTTTCGATTACAAAACGAAAGCTGCACCATTTAGCTTTAAAGGCATGGGGGTAACAATGAATAAAATCAGATATAAATAAAAAAAATAAAACCCGAACAGGTTCCCCTATCCGAACCGTATTTCAACTTACAACAAGTTATATGTTTTTAGAAACCCAAAGTAAATTATAGGTTACTATACTTTATATTTCCTGCTATTGATGAGTAGTTAGTACGAAGTAGTTAAATATTTCACCGCTGCACTCTACTCAGCGATTACTAGTAATTCCTGTTTCATATAAACAAATTTCAGTTTATAATCCATATAATAAAATTAATATACTTTATATTTATTATAATTTTAATAATAAAAAATATATATAAATAATTGTATATATTATTGTAATACGTCTGTAGCCCATTACATAAAGGTCATCTTGACTAGTCTTATACCTCGTTTAACAAATAAATTATAATAAGATAATATATGATAAATATATTGAGGATTACGTTCATTATATGACTTAACATAATATTTTGGCAACATGAACTGCCGACAGTGATGTAACACTTGTAAAAAATTTATAAATAAATTAAATATTCAAGTAATGGTAAGGTTAAAGGCGGATTATCCAATTAAACGACATATTTCACTACTGGTTACTACAACCGTCTATTGTCTTGTATTTCACTCTGGAGAGCGTACTATTCTGGCGGATTATTTAAAGTTTTCACTTAATTTCTACTAAATTTTCAATTAATAATCATAGTTAACAGCTTAGACTACATGGGTATCGAATCCATTTCGCTACCTAAGCATACATCACACAATGTCAATTATATTATAGTTTACTAATTACCGTCTTATTAAATTCACTGAATTTCAACTCTCATTTAATAATTCTTTAAACTTAAATATAATTCTAAATTTTATTTAAAATTTCATTCTACTGATCCTTTAAGCCAATCTAATTAACACTAGCTCCCTCTGTATAACCGCTACGGCTGGCACAAATTTTAGTCGGAACTTCATATGATATTATCATTATTTCTATCATATTTTTAGGTTTATAGTAAAATATTCTTATATTATTTTATAATTTTTAATATAAATAAATTTATATTATATAATACTCCCTATTCTAGATAACTTGATCAATCGTTAGATCATTGTCAAATATTCCCTACTGCTGCATCTATTTAAATGTTAATTTTTTATTAATGTGGTTAATTTAATTCTCATTATTAACTTCAATTCTTCGGCTATATCATTATAACATAATACCTTATTTGATTAATATAATTTAATTTCTTATATAATTTTTACTCACCCGATTGCTATCAACCATAAATGGCTAATAACTTGCATGTATTAAGTCTCTAGATAGTGTTAAATCTAAATCAACATCATATTTTCTATAATAAAATAATTTATGTTAAACTACTCAGAATTGAACTGAGATACATCCATTATGAGTGGACTGCTCTACCATTGAGCTATAGTTTATTATAGTAATTAGATTCGAACTAATAAACTGACGACATGAGCGTCATATGTTACCATTACATTATACTATGTATTACCTATAATATTTATCTTTTATTCATTTTTATTTCTTATTTTATTTTATTAATTATATATTTATTTCTTATAATTTATGATTTATTTAACTTTAAATAAAAATATATTATATTTTAAACTAAACACCAATCTATACTTTAACTCTAATAAACGATATTTATAAGAGTTATTAAAACCAATATCTAATAAGATAAATATATTTCTGACCTCTAAGGGTCCCCTCAACTATTAGTCCCCTCATCGACGGCCGTCGATGAGGTAACGGCGTTGAGGAGGGACCAGGTAATTGATTTTTACTTGATATAATTTATAAAAAGCAAAATATAAATCTAATAATTATAGAGTAACTATAATAATAAAATTATATATATAAGAATAATTAGTTGTAATAATCCCCCCTCCTCGGAACCCGAGGAGGGGGAGGGTTAGAATTTATTATTAATAATATTTTAATTTCAGTGAATATTAAATATTATATATTTTTAAAAATTATAAATATATTTATCCACGTAAGAATTAATTTTAGTATAAAAATTTAAAATTAAACTGCGTATAATAGCAAGAAAGATATCATTATAAATATATCTATGAAGACTTTAATTTTAAGCCATTAATCTTCAGCCATTAATTTCCTTGATTGAATTAATAAATTATGTTTAAATTTTCTATCTTGATATTTTTTCATTAATTTAGTTTGTTCTTTTGTAGATACATCAAAAGCATAGACATTACCTAATTTATGACGCATATCAATATGCATATAAGGAGTTATATCCTTTATTAATTTTCCATTGAGTCTAAATTAAAATTAATTCTATAACGTTCTTGCAGCTGACCTCTTTTATCTTTATTTCCTGCTAAGTGTAGAGTAGTATATAACCAAAATCATATAATAAATCTTGTAATAATAAAACATCATCATATAAAAAACTATCTGTACAAAGTTTAATATTTTTACCTTTATTTTGACTAGTTCCATCATCCATAATTCAATATGCTAAACTTTCATGAGTAAAATAATTTTAATATAATTAATATTATTATGATTTTACCTGATTTATCTTCATAAAAAGCATAATGTAAATCTCATAGTAATGGGTAGTAGCTATAATATTAAAATTATATTTACGAGATCCACTAGTTTTAGAAATTAATTTTATTTTTTAATTTATTTAAACTTGTTAATTGATGTTCACTAAATATCATTTGAACATGTTCTATATAAGATTTATGAAAATCACCTTGAGTAAAAGTAAAAGTAGGGTTAATTCTTTGTATTCTACTAGTCATATCACCTAAACATAAACCAATCATAATTGGTAATAATTTATTTTCAATAACATTTTTTAATTTCAGTGGAGATAAATATACTCTATCTTTTTTAATATTTCATTAAATATTGTAAGTATTTATCCACGTAAGGGTTTAAATTAAAATTTAATTTAAAAATTAAACTGCGTAAAGTAATAAGAAAGACACCATTAAACAAAAGTCCACAAGCTTCTGCTAAAGCAAATCCTAAAATTGCTTGAGGGAATAATGTAGAACGTAATGAAGGGTTACGTGAAGTTCCGTTAATTAAGGCTACGAAAACTAAAGCGATACCGATAGCGGCACCTCCTAATCCTAAAGTGCGATTGAAGCTCAATATATTTAGCTGCTAATGCTAATT